>CM042394.1:10882617-10915117 GCA_023634145.1 Thymallus thymallus | reverse complement strand
TTGTGATGACGGTGATGACGGTGATGACGGTGATGACGGTGATGACGGTGATGACTGTGTTGACGGTGTTGACTGTGGTGATGGTTGTGACTGTTGGGATACTCAACAGTTACGGACACAAATGAGGTCACTGAAACTCACACTGCATCTTTATTACCCAGCTGACCTACAATATATCACCTCCAAAGACAGGGGGCAGTATGTTACCCAAATGGTCCCAGCCTATACCAGAAGAATCTCTATACTGACCACAGCACTACAGCCGTCCACCCCGACAATACTGCTCCCACTGACTCCACTGTCATAAAACAGCCCTGCTATCCAATATACAGAATGTGTAGAACCAGTGGGCATGTATTAAAAAGTCAACAGAAACCCAGAAGAGGGCAAGCAGCCAACAGCCACAGAGGAGTTATTGTGGCTAAGCCCACACCCTAGTCCCATAGCCAGCCAGCCAGCCTTCACTCCTAGTATCACAACCTTCGCCCTCTGTGGCTCTTTGTACGATGCCATGGGGGCCAGCCTAAGGGACTGTTATGGGGAGGGGAAAGGAGGGGGATTGTCATGGGGAGGGGTAGGGAGTGGGACTGTCATGGGGAGGGGTATGGAGGGGGACTGTCATGGGGAGGGGTATGGAGGGGGGACTGTCATGGGGAGGGGTATGGAGGGGGACTGTCATGGGGAGGGGTATGGAGGGGGACTGTCATGGGGAGGGGTATGGAGGGGGACTGTCATGGGGAGGGGTATGGAGGGGGACTGAAATGAGAAGGGACTTGCAGGATTGTGGTGGGAAAGGACAAGGAGCGGGACTGGGTATGACGAGGGCTTCCTAGATGTATAGATTGTTTACCAGAGGAGGAGGACGTCAGACGTGTAAGACGTAAGTGTTGGAGGAAGTTCAGCCTCCAAAGAGAGAAGGCTTTGTGTATTGAAACCCTCTGTGGATTTAAAAGCCCTCCAGAGTTTACCTGCAATGTTGGGGAACCAGAAACTCAATGGGGGCGGTTTCCCGGACACAGACTAAGCCTAGTCCTGGACTGAGAAGCAAGCTCCGTGGAGAATCTCCATTGAAAGTGCTCTTTAGTCCAAGTCACCTGACAATATATTTATAGTAGTTTGGAAGTTGCTGCCAAGACAAATGTGCATGTAAACTGAAACGCACGCTTTCTCACCTGCAGCACACACACTGCCTGCATACATACATACGCACACACACATCCTGACTCCTGCAGCACACACACTGCCTGCATACATACATACGCACACACACATCCTGACTCCTGCAGCACACACACTGCCTGCATACATACATACGCACACACACATCCTGACTCCTGCAGCACACACACTGCCTGCATACATACATACGCACACACACATCCTGACTCCTGCAGCACACACACTGCCTGCATACATACATACGCACACACACATCCTGACTCCTCAGCGGGGCTCCAGGACAGAGAGAACAGAGCAGCTGAACTTTGTGGCTGTGCTGGTTCTCTCCTGCCAGAGACTTGTCATTGGTATTCCCTGGCTGGCCCGGCTGCCCGGCTGCCCGCCTCTGTACTGAGCACCACTTTCCCAGTCTCTCGCTATCTCTCTCTCTCTCTCTCTCTCTCTCTCTCTCTCTCTCTGCCGTTGAGCCGCACGACTCTACGCCAGGCAGGGATCGCTGTCGCCGCATGACACTCGCTGTTCCACATCTGTCAAACTGTGCTGACGACACACACAGGGATAGAATCACACACTAGCAAATGCACGCACACACACACAAGCGTACACTTACTCACAGACTCAAATACATTTTTATTTTGAATAAATTAGGGAGTCCGTTTTTGAGTATATAGACACACAACCATCTCTGTTTCTCTCGCCCTCTCTCTCTCTCACACACACACACCCCTTTCCCTCCCTCCCTCCCTTTGACCCCCACCCCTGTTAACTTGGTGACTGACTAACAGACCCACCCCTCTTCTTATGGTTTCAGAAAAACAACTTTGTGTCCTAAAGCTTAAAGCATCCCCCAGCTCTTCTGTATCATTTCCATTGGATTTAGGACCAATAGACAAAGAGAAGTGCTGTATTGGACAACTGCAGAATAGTTGGACAACTCCTGCAAAGAAGAGAAGTTGTCGAAACATTTAGATGTCATCATTTTCGAACGTTGGTCCTATTTCTTCATTTTTACTTTTAGATTTGTGTGCTTTGTTGTCGGTTGTTAGTTACTAGGAACACAAGCCTTTCACTACACCCGCGTTTACATCTGCTAAATATGTGTGTGTGTGTGTGTGTGAAATAGGATTTGATTTGATACAAACAAAGCACAAGCCCATTTACTGAAAGAGAAAAACCGTCTGAAAAGAGAAGTACAGTTCTAACCATCACAGTTCTATCTGACTCACGTCTTCTGTTATATCTCCAACTATCACTCAATATACTGCGCCCACTCAGACAAGGTCAGCATTAATCACGTGACAAATGCCTGTTCTTTTGAAACCAAGGCTCTTTTTATAAGGAGCCTGTCCTGGAGACTCTGGTATCCAAGGTAACGGTGACGTTGAAGCCATTCATGTCCCAGTGTGTCAATGAGGACTCAGTCACTGACTGACGCGCACACACACACACACACACACACACACACACACACACACACACACACACACACACACACACACACACACACACACACACACACACACACACACACACACACACACACACACACACACATTTGTAGGAGATACTCTTGTACACTTGTAGGAGATACAATTGTCGGAGACGTGTGATGTGCAATCAAGTCCACTATAGGCTTTAATTCAATACTGTAGATTATACAAGACCAACTGTAATTCCATCCAATAAGTCTACATGTGTTGTGTGAAGATCATCAGGTGGTAGGTAGCATGTTGTACAACTATTATGACAGTAGAGTCAGATGCAAGCAGCGCAGACAGACAGTCTATTAGAGGGTCTAGGGTTCCTCCTACTGGTTACTAATGTGAATGGAGTTTCGTTTTTTTAAGGGTTTTGTTCAAATTTGAGTTAACAATATTATTTTCTGGGCATGCATGACAACGGGTATTACACAAGCAGTTAAATGGTGGAGTTGGTTCTACACACAAGCGCACGCTCACACACACTCACATAGTCCACACACCACAGTCCAGCCAGGTAATATGAGTCTGTCTCGCCGCCCAGGCCATTATTCAAAGGTCACTTGGATAGGCTACTGGCACTTTGCCTACACCTTTATTTGGAACAGTTTTAAATATTCAAAACCTAACATTTGTATTGTGACAGTTAAAGTCGGGTCCTTGGATAAATAGTGTGTAGTAAAGGGTATGGACACTTTTTTTTATATAATTTTATTTAACTTTTATTTAACTAGGCAAGTCCGTTAAGAATAAATTCTTATTTACAATGACGGCCTGCCAAAAGGCACAAGGCCTCCTGGACCAAACACACATCACAACAAGAGAGACAAAACAACACTACCAAAAGAGATAACCAAGACAACAACATAGCAAGGCAGCAACACATGACAACACAGCATGGTAGCAACGTAACATGACAACAACATGGTAGCAACACAACATGGTAGCAGCACAAAACATGGTACAAACATTATTGGGCACAGACAACAGCACAAAGGGCAAGAAGGTAGAGACAACAATACAATACATCAGGGTCAGTAAGAGTGTCCATGATTGAGTCTTTGAATGAAGAGATTGAGATAAAACTGTCCAGTTTGAGTGTTTGTTGCAGCTCGTTCCAGTCGCTAGCTGCAGCGAACTGAAAAGACGAGCGACCCAGAGATGTGTGTTCTTTTGGGACCTTTAACAGAATGTGACTGGCAGAACGGGTGTTGTATGTGGAGGATGAGGGCTGCAGTAGATATCTCAGATAGGGGGGTGTGAGGCCTAAGAGTTTTTTTTTTATACTCATCAACCAGTGGGTCTTGGAACGGGTATACAGAGATGACCAGTTTACAGAGGAGTATAGAGTGCAGTGATGTGTCCTATAAGGAGCATTGGTGGCAAATCTGATGGCCAAATGGTAAAGAACATCTAGCCGCTCGAGAACACCCTTACCTGCCGATCTATAAATTATATCTCTATAATCTAGCATGGGTAGGATGGTCATCTGAATCAGGGTTCGTTTGGCAGCTGGTGTGAAAGAAGAGCGATTACGATAGAGGAAACCAAGTCTAGATTTAACTTTAGCCTGCAGCTTTGATATGTGCTGAGAGAAGGACAGTGTACCGTCCAGCCATACTAGCCATACATGGTCACCTGTACATTTTCGTATTTTACCTTGGACCTATATGGAGATGTTGTGTATTGTATTTATACCAATGAAACTAGTGTAAACATAAGGCTATTGCAATAATTAACTGGTATTTACAAAACTGGGCGGTACAACTGTATTCTCATAGGTTTGTAGGTGTGTGAGTTCATTTCTAGGACGTTGTACACTTTGGAAACAGACATCACTGTCTTCACGTCTTTTATCTACTGTTAATATTGTATGACATAGCACATGCTTCAGAGGGGTCTGGAGGAACAGTTTCCTTACCTAGCCAAGTGAAGGCTAGAATGATGTCTGTCCCAAATGGCACCCTATTCCCTATACTCTACTGACCAGGGCCTTAAAGTAGTTCACTGTATAGGGACTAAGGTGCCATTTTGAGATGAGTCCTAGCTTTCTTCAACACACTTTTCCCCCATTCCAGCCTAGTTCCATTAGCAGGTTAGGTCTGTTAGCCTGGTTGCTAATATGTTTGTTTACTTGTGGTTGCCCTTCTCTGATATGCGTTGTCCTGCCAGGGATGACATTTGGCGGCAGCGGTGGGATATAATGATGTAATAATGTCTGGTATGATGTATTGTTTTATTTACCGCAGGAAAAATAGCTTCTGCCTTGAGTCCCAAATGGCACCCTATTCCCTATAGGGCTCTGGTCAGAAGTAGTGCATAGGGTGCCATTTGGGACGGAGGCGAAGTGTTCTCCCCCTCCAGCCCTCTCTCACCTCTGACAGCATACTCCATCACCCGCTATCCACACGAGATTAAACCCCCCAAATTCCCCCAGCACAGGTGCAAGTGGGAGGAACAGACAGAAGCAAGTTAAAAGCTTATTTGCAAATGGCTTATCGATTTGTCTCGTAACTTAATTCACTCTCGTATGACAATCCCAGTGGCAGAAATGTAGACCCTTTGTTGTGTATATATGATACAGTACAGGTTACATTTTCAATACGTTTGGTTTTAGAATGACTTACAGTTTTTTAATTGATTTACATCATATAATTACTATAACTTAATAGAATTAGTTTCTTTCATATTTATCAATTGCGACTCCCAGCATCCCCTTTTTGATGAAATTCTGTTGCTTCCCTCAAAGCGAAGATAGTCTCTCTAAGTGTAAAACGAACAGGCCAAAACTCTCCTTCATGCCAGCTGCTATCAGCTTCCTCAGTAAGTTGTAGCACTGCAGTGTTAGGCATGGACTGACTCTATTCATGCCTGGTTTAGAGGTCTACTTCCTGTGTTACCATGGACTGACTCTATTCATGTCTGGTTTAGAGGTCTACTTCCTGTGTTACCATGGACTGACTCTATTCATGCCTGGTTTAGAGGTCTACTTCCTGTGTTACCATGGACTGACTCTATCCATGTCTGGTTTAGAGGTCTACTTCCTGTGTTACCATGGACTGACTCTATTCATGCCTGGTTTAGAGGTCTACTTCCTGTGTTACCATGGACTGACTCTATTCATGCCTGGTTTAGAGGTCTACTTCCTGTGTTACCATGGACTGACTCTATTCATGCCTGGTTTAGAGGTCTACTTCCTGTGTTACCATGGACTGACTCTATTCATGCCTGGTTTAGAGGTCTACTTCCTGTGTTCCTACTTCCTGCTACCGGGATGACAGATAATCATGAATGTATCGTGAATAATGATGAGTGAGAAAGTGATAGACGCACAAAATATATGTTTATTGTAATGATATTTTATGTAATGATAGGTTTATGATATTTGTGTGACTCTCACTCATCATTATTGACGATTCATTCAGAATTTGCCTGGTTTAGAGGTCTACTTCCTGTGTTACCATGGACTGACTCTATTCATGCCTGGTTTAGAGGTCTACTTCCTGTGTTACCATGGACTGACTCTATTCATGCCTGGTTTAGAGGTCTACTTCCTGTGTTACTATGGACTGACTCTATTCATGCCTGGTTTAGAGGTCTACTTCCTGTGTTATATATTGCTGTGTGTATAGTTTGTCTGTGTATTTATTGTCATGTGTTCATTGTGTTTTTACCATGTGTTGCAAAATGGTTTACCCCTCTGGGATAATGAAGACTCTACTCTGTTACTGTACTCCACCGTATCAACACAGGGAGCCAAAATGGTTTACCCCTCTGGAATGATAAAGACTCTACTCTGTTACTATACTCTACCGTATCAACACAGGGAGCCAAAATGGCATCCATTATGCAGTTTTACTCCAGTAGCTTATCTGCTCTCGTTCCGGGTCAAAGGTCAATCTAGCACTATTATCACCACCGCGCCCTTATGTCAGGGCCAGCGTTTGATTGACAGGGCCACATGAGAAGCTTTTCTCTGGGTCTCCTGGGCTTAAGAGCTTGCCTGGCCAGGCAGGCGTTCAGTGGGTCGGTCTCCGTGGCGATGCCCTGCATAATGTACAGGGGTTGGCTGTGTTCCATGGCTGTGGGAGCCGGAGTGCTAATGGAGTGCTAATGTCCCTGGTGTCTGGGCGCTGTTTACTGAACATGGCTAAACACAGGACCACAGGGAGGGCGACGGGGAGACTGGTGCTACTGAATAGTAACAACAATACACATACTGTATAACCATCTCTAGCAGGTATCTATGCTGTCTGGTTAAATGTCCCCTGGTTGTTGAATTTCCATGTCCGTTATTAAATCCATGTTACAAGGCAACTTTATAAAGACCATACTAACTCCTCTCAAAGTAACCCACTGTACAAGCAATGATGTCACCTGTACCACTGTACAATGTATTCAAAATCAACCTTTTCCCACGCGTGTTGTTTCTCCATCAGTGGCCGAAGGTCGAAATCTGATCCCCATGGACCCCAACGGCTCGTCCGACCCTTACGTCAAGCTCAAGCTCATCCCAGACCCCAAGAATGAGACCAAGAAGAAGACTAAGACTATCCGCACCAACCTCAACCCCACCTGGAACGAGTCTTTCACTTTGTGAGTTGAGGTGTACCCCTAGGCACAGTGTTAGGCCCCTTTCACGCTACTGTATTATGGGTAATGTAGTCATTGTCATTAACCCTGTGCGTATGTCTGTGTGTTATTCCAGCAAGCTGAAGCCTACAGATAAGGACCGCAGGCTGTCTGTGGAGGTGTGGGACTGGGACCGGACCACCCGGAATGACTTCATGGGCTCCCTGTCCTTCGGCGTGTCAGAGCTGATCAAATCGCCTGTGTGTGGCTGGTAAGTACAACATTAGATGACATTCCAATCCTCTGTTCCTCTATCTGGTAAGGAATATACTGTAAAAAAAAAAAAGGAGAGCCTCAGATGCAATAATTTAATAACCTAATAACCAACGTTTCGACGGACAAGCTGTCTTCATCAGGGTAGAATGACAAACACTGCAGGTAACTAGTTTATATAGTGTCAACGGACACACACAGGTGTCTGTAATCATGGCCAGGTGTGGCCTGATATCATTGGTTAATTCACAGATAAAACCAGAACATACATGAATGGATAGCTTACGATCATAGATACAATTTGGCTACACAGGCCTACAAACATTTACGATGATCGTTTGATCAATATATTGTCGAGGTCACCCCCTCTCCTAGGGAGGGTGACGTGTTCGATGCCGACATAACGTAGGGACGAAATCGAGTGGTTAGCTTCCAAAAAGGGAGCCGCAACTGATTACGTTGAGTTTTTGCACCTAATGGTGCTACGATGCTCTGAGATTCGTACTTTTAATTCACGCTTTGTTTTACCCACATAACTTTTACCACAAGGACAAGTTATAAGATAAATAACTGCTTTAGTGGAGCAGGTGATAACACCTTTTATTGGGATCTGTTTCCCTGTTTGGGGGTGTTTGAAGGATCTACATTTGTAAGTGCCATTGCATTGAGCACAGCCATTACATTTATGGTTTCCATCCGGTAGAGGTGCTTTTAAGGAAGCTAACCATATTGGATGAACCGTTTAGAAATTACAGCCATTTTAGGATCGTGTCCCGCCCTCTGGACGGTTGAGCTAACGTGCGCTAATGTGATTAGCATGACGTTGTAAGTAACAAGAACATTTCCCAGGACATAGACATATCTTATATGGGCAGAAAGCTTAAGTTCTTGTTAATCTAACTGCACTGTCCAATTTACAGTAGCTATTACAGTGAAAGAATGCCATGCTATTGTTTGAGGAGAAAGCACAGTTATGTACTTGAAAATGTATCAATAAACCAATTAGGCACATTTGGGCAGTCTTGATTGACTTTTATTGTAAATAAGAATATAACATGTTTCTAACCTCTTCCACATGAATGTGGATGCTACCGTGATGACAGATAATCCTGAATGTATCGTGAATAATGATGAGTGAGAAAGTGATAGACGCACAAAATATATGTTTATTGTAATGATATTTTATGTAATGATAGGTTTATGATATTTGTGTGACTCTCACTCATCATTATTGACGATTCATTCAGAATTTGTCCCAATACTTTTGCACCCCTGAAACGGAGGCAGTATGGACAAAAAAGAGCTGTCATTTCTAAACGGTTCACTCGATATCGATGGAAATACCCTCAAAGACCCTCTTTAACTTCATAATGATTGTTTGAATTCAAAATCCAAACTTCTGGAGTATAGAGCCAAAAGAAGAGAAAATGCTTCACTGTCCCAGTAATTGCTGAGGGCACTGCGTTTGTGTATCGTTTTTTTTTTGTATTGTGTTTTATGTAGAGTGCAGGAAGAGTTGATAGTTTAGAAGGGATCTTAAGGGATCCTGGTTTCCCGTTTGAAGCAATCACAGCTGTAATCTGATATTCTTTATAGCGATTTCTATTTGAAAAGAGCAGTGATAAATCAATATTATCTTCCGCACATAAGTGCCTTCTTCTCAACTTACCTGCATTTCATATCATTGTTTGTCACCATCACAGAGTCTCTTGGCACTGTAGTCCCTTATATCTCAGCCTGGTACAAACGGGTCATTAATCACAACAGCAACAGTGAACTTTATCTCCACAGCTCAGGGCCCTTTGACGTGCCATCTAATAGCCGTGGGTCATAAATAGTGATGCGTTTCATGAGCGCCGCCAAGACAAGGATAATTCTGGCCCAGTGGACTGGAGCCAAAGGGACTATTGCTTTGTAATGAATTATGTGTCTGGGCCAAGTGGGTATGAATCAGGAGGTAGAGAGGGATTGAGGGATGAAGTGATGCAGGGAGGGAGGGAGGGACGTAAATTAGTGGCCGCTCCGTACCTAGCTTTTTGTCTCCGGGTAGAACAACTCTTTCTGGGTTTGTTCAGTTTTGTAGGCTGTTGAGATGTGTTTTATGCTGACTCTTAGAAACCTTCTGTTACTTTTAACACTTATCTACTGGACTATAAATAGCAAGCCAGGTCTCAGAAAGTCCGTGCTTGGATTCACATCTGTAAACAAACATAATTGAAATATGAATGCCCTCTTTCTGTCTCTCTCTCTCTCTCTCTCTCTCTAATCTCTCTCTCTCTCTCTCTCTCGTCTCTCTCTCTCTCTCTCTCTCTCTCTCAGGTACAAGATGTTGAACCAGGAGGAGGGTGAGTACTACAACGTGCCCATCTCAGAGGAGGATGACGGGAACGAGGAGCTCAGACAGAAGTTTGAGGTGAGACATCAGAGACAGGACTGGAGAACATATTATCCCAATGTCTTTTGGTTACTGTCGCCCATCCTGCTTTCATCCTACATCCTGCTTTCATCCTACCTCCTGCTTTCATCCTAATTCCTGCTTTCACCCTACTTCCTGCTTTCACCCTACTTCCTTCTTTCATCCTACATCCTGCACGTTTATGACAGTCGTGATATGTCTCTTTGTATGCCTCTTAGTTTGTATGAGTGACTTCCGTTTTCTTCTACAGTAACAAGTGAGGTTTTAATATTTACGATATCTACGTGTTGTGTTTGTGACAATGGCTAAGTGAACTAATCATATTAAGTCCTTGAGTCCTGATGGCTTCTTCCAAAAGCCACTCCACAACCACGTTAAACTGGCATAATTTAATTTAGCCCTTCTCCATGACAAATATGCTTGCATTTCAAAATGGCCACCATCTCCCTCCAGACCTTAGTCACTGTGTCCCGGAGCATCTGGACATTAAAGGGTCATGGATTCTCCATGGAAACAGGGCTGTTAATTAAAACTCTGTTGCGCTGCTCGTCTGTCTTCAGCGCCCAACGAGAGGCTGCCTCGTTAATTACTCTGGGTGGCTCACAGGTGGGGTGGTCTTTTTCTCCTCCTCCTCCAAGACAAGAGTATATCCAGCTTTGTAGATACAGGCCTATAGAATATGGTAGGATTTGACCTTTGACCCCCCGCTGTTCTAGGATCAGTGGTAGCTCAGACTGGTGTCACTGTAAAGCAATCAGTCCATCAGCACAGACATTGATTTGTGCAGGAAAGATTAGTCCGTCACTCTTAAGAATATCAGTTTTAGTCTGCAAAAAAATTGTCCTCTATCCATCGCTGTGACTGTGATTATTAGATTATTAGTCAAGAAACTGTATGAATGTAGGTCCATTGATGTTTTTACTCAAACCACCTTCATTCTAGAACTGTTATTCCTTTTCTCTCAGTTCCTCTTGTGTTGCTCTTTGGGGTACATCAGGTAGACACTGCCATGGCCTTTTGTTATGTTTTCACTGAGCCTCGTCCAATAGACAGAGCCTGTTAACAGTAAAGAGACTACAGTATTGATGGATAGCTTGACCCACCCATGGCCCTTTCACCTCTCAGACATCACACTGTGTACCCAGCAGGGCCCTCTGGGTGGATAGTCTGGCTGATGAAGTATGACTGGGAACTCCATCACATGGACCCTAGTGTACTGTATGTACTGGCCTGAACCCTCTCTCTCTCTCTCTCTCTCTCTGTGTCTCTCTGTCTCTCTCCCTGTCTCTCTCCCTGTCTCTCTCCCTGTCTCTCTCCCTGTCTCTCTCCCTCTCTGTCTCTCTCTCTCTCTCTCTCTCTCTCTCTCTCTCTCTCTCTCTCTCTCTGTCTCTGTCTCTGTCTCTCTCTCTCTCTCCCTGTCTCTCTCCCTGTCTCTCTCCCTGTCTCTCTCCCTGTCTCTCTCCCTGTCTCTCTCCCTGTCTCTCTCCCTGTCTCTCTCCCTGTCTCTCTCCCTGTCTCTCTCTGTCTCTCTCTCTCTCTCTCTCTCTGTCTCTCTCTCTGGCTGTAACTAGCCACTTCGCTGTGAGGAGGGGGGGGGGGGGGGGGGTGATGGAAGTTCTGTCAGCAAGGCAGAACTTCCTCACACTAACGTGCACACACACACACACACACTCTCACTCATCTCTTCCCTGAATCGAAATTATATCATGCAATCAGCACGTGCTTTTAACACTAATTCAGTAAAAGTGATATTCCTGCTTGAATCCGATGGCGGTTTGACCACATCTACCTTGTGTGTCAAAATAACAAGCGGTGTCTGTTGTGAACACTTCTAACCTGATGAAGGGAGAAGGGAAGTCTCTGCCTGTTTGTGTTCCCTTACTTTATAAAGACATGTTGATGTCTTAAAGTGAGCCGACACAGTGGCCACGTCCCAAATGGCACCCTATTCCCTACATAGTGCACTACTTTTAACCAGGGCCCATTGAGCTGAGGTCAAAAGTAGTGCACTAGATAGGGAAAAGGGTGCCATTTGTTGGACGCATCCAGTGGCTTGTTAAACTGCAGCACGTCTCTTATTCAAGAACTCTTTTTTTCCCCCTCATTTATTTCAATGGAACAACCCTTTGGTATTCCGACGTGCTGTGCTGTGTGTGCTTGGATTGCCATGGGTTACTAGGCTAGACATATGAAGCAATGTGAACTAGAGAGTGTGAGGGCTCAAGAATTCCCCCTTATTAAAGGGCAACTATCCAGTCTAGTTGGTCTATTTCTGTGGCCCACTGACAAGATATCTTAAGGTTGGTATGTGTGGCGAGA
The DNA here is from genome assembly GCA_023634145.1 of Thymallus thymallus. Classification (NCBI taxonomy): domain Eukaryota; kingdom Metazoa; phylum Chordata; class Actinopteri; order Salmoniformes; family Salmonidae; genus Thymallus; species Thymallus thymallus. The sequence continues at coordinate 10,902,880 of CM042394.1, read as the reverse complement.
GGTCAGGGTTTAATAGGCTGAGGTCACTTCCTGTTGTTATTTACAGTAACTACTGTGTCTGTCTGACTGAGACAAGTTTGGTCCAAGAAAATAGCTCTCCTTCTGTATTTCTATCTACAGTTGAAGTCGGAAGTTTACACACACTTTTTCAACCACTCCACAGATTTCATGTTAACAAACTATAGTTTTGGCAAGTCGGTTAGGGCATCTACTTTGTGCATGACACAAGTAATTCTTCCAACAATTGTTTACAGACAGACAGATTATTATTTCACTTATAATTCACTATATCACAATTCCAGTGGGTCAGAAGTTTACATACACTAAATTGACTGTGCCTTTAAACAGTTTGGAAAATTACAGAAAATGATGTCATGGCTTTAGAAGCTTCTGATAGGCTAATTGACATAATTTGAGTCAATTGGAGGTGTACCTGTGGATGTATTTCAAGGCTTACCTTCAAACTCAGTGCCTCTTTGCTCGACATCATGGGAAAATCAAACAAAATCAGCCAAGACCTCAGAAAAAAATTTGTAGACCTCCACAAGTCTGGTTCATCCTTGGGAGCAATTTCCAAATGCCTGAAGGCACCACGTTCATCTGTACAAACAATAGTACGCAAGTATAAACACCATGGGACCACGCAGCCGTCATAAAGCTCAGGAAGGAGACGCGTTCTGTCTCCTAGAGATGAACGTACTTTGGTGCAAAAAGTGCAAATCAATCCCAGAACAACAGCAAAGGACTTTGTGAAAATGGTGGAGGAAACAGGTACAAAAGTATCTATATCCACAGTAAAACAAGTCCTATATCGACATCCACAGGGACAAAGATCGTACTTTTTGGAGAAATGATGAAACAAAAATAGAACTGTTTGGCCATAATGACCATCGGGGGAGGCTTCCAAGCCGAAGAACACCATCCCAACCGTGAAGCACGGGTGTGGCAGCATCATGTTGTGGGGGTGCTTTGCTGCAGGAGGGACTGGTGCACTTCACAAAATAGATGGCATCATGAGGAAGGAAAATTATGTGGATATTTTGAAGCAACATCTCAAGACATCAGTCAGGATGTTGAAGCTTGGTCGCAAATGGGTCTTCCAAATGGACAATGACCCCAAGCATACTTCCAAAGTTGTGGCAAAATGGCTTAAGGACAACAAAGTCAAGGTATTGGAGTGGCCATCACAAAGCCCTGACCTCAATCCTATAGACAATGTGTGGGCAGAACTGAAAAAGCGTGTGCGAGCAAGGAGGCCTACAAACCTGTCAAGAGGAATGGGCCAAAATTCACCCAAATTATTGTGGGAAGCTTGTGGAAGGCTACCTGAAACATTTGACCCAAGTTAAACACTTTAAAGGCAATGCTACCAAATACTAATTGAGTGTATGTAAACTTCTGACCCACTGGGAATGTGATGAAAGAAATAAAAGCAATTATTCTGACATTTCACATTCTTTAAATAAAGTGGTGATCCTAACTGACCGAAGACAGGTCATTTTTACTAGGATTAAATGTCAGAAATTGTGAAAAACTGAGTCAATGTATTTGGCTACACCCCCCCCCCCCCCACCCCCCCCCCACTCTGCCAGCCCTTCTCTCTCTCTTCCTTTCTCTCTCTCTCTCTCCCTTACCGTAACTCTCCCTCCTCTCTCGTCTGCTCTGTGAGACCTCTAGATGCCCACCCGTTGGCCTGTCATATCTAACGCCTGAGTTTCTCCCCTCCCTTTTCCCTGTCTCTCCCCGTCTTCCAGGATTGCCAAATTAACTATCACTTCCTAAAGGTATCTCTCCTCTCCTCCTCCTTTTCCTCTGTCTCCTTTCCTCGCCTCTGTTCCTCTTCTGTCGTCCTCCTTTGTGTCCAATCACTCGTTTTCTCACTCGCTTCCTGTCTCTGATCGTTTGTACGTGGTTTGAGGCTACTGCAAATAGATCCAATTTACTAACAATTTGTTCTCAGTTTGGGGTTGGGATTTAGCGCAAGAACAAGAGCCATCAGATAGCAGGAATTGCTCTCATAAATCATTGTCTGGAGCTGTAAATAGCCTTGTGTTTTGTTGAGAAAACCAAGTTTAAAGCTATCAAGCTTGAGGGGAAATGTGGCTGATTAAAATTAATTATCCTTATGTCCTACAATAAAAATAAATATTACTTTTCTTTAAATAAATATTATTCATTACAAATGTAGTTTATGGAACTATATACGTGCAGGTAGGCTACCAGAATAAAATAGGATATTATACAAACACAAGATGCTTAAAATACGTGTCCTACAGGGCTGCGGGTCTACTTCCTCATTATATCATCCAATAGGAAAACGGGCAATAACCTCTGTAAACCCCAAGGACAGAAGTGTATGACGATAGATACATGTTTCAGTGCCTGTTCATTAGAGGGACATTGCAGCCAGCCCACCTCCACATAAACAACACACTCTGTTCTTCTCCCTCCCTCCCTCCCTCCGTCCCCCGTCCCTCCGTCCCCCGTCTCCCTCCCTCCCTCTCTCCCTCCCTCCCTCGTGGGCTGTAACTGGGTGGAAGGAGATTGTTAGTAAATGGTTCCTGTCCATGTCTGTCTGTGTACAGTATGACGTCTGTCTGACGTCCGTCCGTCTGTCTGTCAGTCTGTGTCTGTCATCATCAAAACTTTTTTTTGTCTCTTTTTTTTCTTGGTCTCTCTCATCACTATCTGGTCATAGTTTAATCTTCCTCCATTTTTGCCTTAAGGTTATTTCCGGGTGCTTAGTCTGGACTAGAGCAGTAGAGCGGTGGAAGTAAAGCAGTGAGAGTGAGAGGTCAATACGAACATAGACAGAACAGTTAGTTAGGCACGTCTCCGTTTGTTCAGTGTGGATTTTTACAAGGCCATAATGTGGCTTTTACTATGTCTTTATAAACACGAGTATTTTTGTTGCAACCGGTTATACATCTGCTAAACTGTGTACGCAACTAATACACTTTGATTTGATTATTTCATTTATATCACGTTGTTCATTGCTTTTCCACTAGAGGGCAGTATCAAGCCAGGTTTTAAAATGCATTGTATGTCGGTGCAGTGAATTTAATACAGCACAATTGATGTATTATTAAATAAAAAACGCATGATTTATGACTTGCTCGTTTATGGTTTTAGACCCTCAATTTCATAGTGTCAGTTTGTGGTCATTCACTCTAGTTTAGAAATTTGACTTGTCATAACTGACACCTTGTAAAAGAAATGCACACTAGACAAACTCTACCAGCTCAAAATTATTCTGAATACATGTGTTTTGTCTTTTGGTAGTGAAAGAGAGAAACGTAATAAGAAAGCCATAGTTTGAGTTTCCCTCAAGTTGTCTTCACCAGTTACCACTAGATGCCACCAAAGCACTTCATTGTAAACACAGTATTTTAAATGTTTATTTATTTAACCTTTATTTAACTAGGCAAGTCAGTTAAGAACAAATTCTTATTTACAATTCCTTTATGTCAGTGCGTTAGTGTTATGAGTGACTGTGCTCCTGAGATAGTATGCCTGTGTTGGCAGTGCGTTAGTGTTATGAGTGACTGTGCTCCTGAGATAGTGTGCCTGTGTTGGCAGAGCGTTAGTGTTATGAGTGACTGTGCTCCTGAGATAGTGTGCCTGTGTTGGCAGTGCGTTAGTGTTATGAGTGACTGTGCTCCTGAGATAGTGTGCCTGTGTTGGCAGTGCGTTAGTGTTATGAGTGACTGTGCTCCTGAGATAGTGTGTCTGTGTTGGCAGTGCGTTAGTGTTATGAGTGACTGTGCTCCTGAGATAGTGTGCCTGTGTTGGCAGTGCGTTAGTGTTATGAGTGACTGTGCTCCTGAGATAGTGTGCCTGTGTTGGCAGTGCGTTAGTGTTATGAGTGACTGTGCTCCTGAGATAGTGTGCCTGTGTTGGCAGTGTGTTAGTGTTATGAGTGACTGTGCTCCTGAGATAGTATGCCTGTGTTGGCAGTGTGTTAGTGTTATGAGTGACTGTGCTCCTGAGATAGTATGCCTGTGTTGGCAGTGCGTTAGTGTTATGAGCGACTGTGCTCCTGAGATAGTATGCCTGTGTTGGCAGTGCGTTAGTGTTATGAGCGACTGTGCTCCTGAGATAAAGCATGTCTGTATGGTAGTGCTTCTGAAAGTATGTCTGTGTCTCAGCTGTCAGCCGTTCTTCACTCACCTCTCCCCTGCTGTGGTTGCAGGGCCAGACAAAGGACAAAGCCAACAAAACCAAAGATCAGGTGCGTCCGAGAGGAAGTAAGGCCGGTTATGCGAGTCTCTTCCTCTCGTTGGCTTCGCTTATAGGTGTGCTGTGGCCTGCATCGCCCAATAGTGTGCTGCCTATACAACCCCCTAGCCCCCTTAGCGTAGACACTGGTCTAAATATGACAGGAGTGTGAAGGTGTACGCAATATAGCGAAGTCTTCACCCAGCCTATCAGAGGGCAGGGTGGAGCTGTAACCTTTTGCTCATGCCAATCAGATCCTGTCAGCTCTACATGAAGTGAGTAGGGTGAGGGGCTAGGAATTGTCTGGACTTGTATACAGACGCCATTAACCAAACTAAAGCCGCCTGACCTGTTTATTCCGCATCATCTAGCCATGAACACCAAGGGGAAACCGCAATACATTGACGCAGAGAACCTCACATTTATCGGACAGATTCCAATGGGATCAAATGTCTTTGGTTCAGTTTATTTGGATTGTCGTATATTCTACACAGATGGTCTGCTTGATTGCAGTGTGTAGCTTGACATGCGCATGGCTGCTAGCCTGTCCAGTGTACTAGACAGACGAGATGAGTTGTAGTGTGGACCAGGTTTAGCATGAGTGTGCGGGCTGCTCGATTTGGCCCAGGCTCCTGAGCTGTGCGTGCGCGTGCGATAGAGAGATTCGACACCTGTGAGTAAGGCTGAAGAATGAGGAAGGCAACGAGGCCGTTCCCACTGTCTGGAAAAAGAGATGGCGTATGCCTCTGAGAAATGGAGGTCGCAAGAGTGTGTGAGAATGGGTGTGCGTAGTGCATGTGTGGGTTCGAGGGTAAGAGAGTTTACCAGCTGGCTACTCTGCACATCTTGCTCTGATTATAAACCGAGCATGACTTGACAAGTTTTGAAGCTTTGAAGAGCATGTAGTGGACATACTGTAGTGTTGTGATTGATACTTGATTGACTGGCACATTGAGCAATGACGATGCATTATCACTGAGGGGTTCGACAGTGATTCATTCAAGTGTGTTTTAGATGAATTTCAACATTTTGACCTAAGGGTTTCTTGTAAATTACTAACAGTAAGGTTTACTGTAATTCCATATTTACTTTTTTTTAATACCCTCTCTGCCTATCTGTGTTCCATCTCCTCCAAATATTATATATTTTTAAAATAATTTTGAATTGTGTTATATATTGTATTATAGAAGGCTGCACAGCAGTGTGTGTGTTGTTTGTGTCGTTTGTGTTGTGTGTGTGTGGTGGTGTGGTGTGGTGTGGTGTGGTGTGTGTGTGTGTGTGTGGGTGTCTCACGCCGTTCCCCTCTTCTCATCACACACAGAAAGCCAAACTGGGCCCTGGTACTAAGAAGGTGATCTCTCCATCAGATGACAGCAGGTCTAATCTGCCCTCTAACAACCTGGACTCTGTCAAACTCACCGACTTCAACTTCCTGGCCGTGCTGGGGAAAGGCAGCTTCGGCAAGGTGAGCCAGGATTTCACGTGTATTATTAAGTAGGTAGAGGGGCGGTTTCCCGGACACAGATTAAGCCTAGTCCTGGACAGAAAAGCACTTTCAATGAAGATTCTCCATTGATCTTGCTTTTTAGTCCAGGACCAAACTTAATCTGTGTTTGGGAAACCGCCCCACAATGATTCGTCACAAGTTAATCTTATTGGCTTCTAAAGTCAGCTACCCAACTTGTCATGTTGAATGTCCTGTGTACCAATGGATATTAGCTATCGGACAAATCTGAAATTGAGTAAGATCCAAGTCTATGTAGATGTACGTGAGCAAAATCTAGGACTTGGTCACATCATCCATACCTCAGCTGTGTAATAAGAATACAATAACTACATAACAGTTGAGTTAATAGCAGTACTGTCTGCACCAAGTCACCCTATTAGAAGCCTTCAGTCTAACCTTTGACCTTTCGTGTTCGTGTGTACTAGGTGATACTGGCAGAGATGAAGCCCACAGAGGATCTATACGCTATCAAGATCCTGAAGAAGGACGTGGTGATCCAGGACGATGATGTGGAGTGCACCATGATAGAGAAGAGAGTTCTGGCCCAGCAGGACAAACCACCCTTCCTCACTTCACTCCACTCCTGCTTCCAGACCGTGGTATGGAGACTACGGACACACACATGCACAAAGTGGATAAACACACAATGAAGGTTATTCCAATGCGAGAAATTGCCAAGAAACTGAAGATCTCGTACAACGCTGTGTACTACTCCCTTCACAGAACTGGTGTTTTGCGGGTACTATTTAATGAAACTGCCAGTTGAGGACTTGTGAGGCGTCTGTTTCTCAAACTAGGCACTCTAATGTACTTGTCCTCTTGCTCAGTTGTGCACCGGGGCCTCCCACTCCTCTTTCTATTCTGGTTAGAGCCAGTTTGCGCTGTTCTGTGAAGGGAGTAGTACACAGCGTTGTACGAGATCTTCAGTTTCCTGGCAATTTCTCGCATGGAATAGCCTTAATTTCTCCGAACAAGAATAGACTGACGAGTTTCAGAAGAAAGTTCTTTGTTTCTGGACATTTTGAGCCTGTAATCGAACCCACATATGCTGATGCTCCAGATACTCATCTAGTCTAAAGAAGGCCGGTTTTATTGCTTCTTTAATCAGCACAACAGTTTTCAACATAATTGCAAAAGGGTTTTCTAATGATGAATTAGCCTTTTAAAATGATAAACTTGGATTAGCTAACACAACGTGCCATTGGAACACAGGAGTGATGGTTGCTGATAATGGGCCTCTGTACTCCTATGTAGATATTCGATACAAAATCAGCCGTTTCCAGCTACAATAGTCATTTACATTAACAATGTCTACACTGTATTTCTGATCAAGTTGATGTTATTTTAATGGACAAAAAATGTGCTTTTCTTTGAAAAACAAGGACATATCTAAGTGACCCCAAACTTTTGAACGGTAGTGTACATATTATTTTTCTCTTACTCATCAAGCTCCTCTATGACACACACACACACACACACACACACATACACACCACACACGTACTGTATATAACCACACACACACACACACACACACATACTGTATATAACCACACACACACACACACACACACATACTGTATATAACCACACACACACACACACACACACACACACACACGTACTGTATATAACCACACACACACACACGTACTGTATATAACCACACACACACACACACACACACACACATACTGTATATAACCACACACACACACACACACACACACACACACACACACACACACACACACACACACACACACACACACATACTGTATATAACCACACACACACACACACACACACACACACACACACACACACACACACACACACACACACACACACACACACACATACTGTATATAACCACACACACACACACACACACATACTGTATATAACCACACACACACACATACACACCACACACGTACTGTATATACCCCCACACACACACACCACACACGTACTGTATATAACCACACACACACACCACACACGTACTGTATATACCCCCACACACACACACACCACACACGTACTGTATATAACCACACACACACACACACACACACACACACACACACACACACACATACTGTATATAACCACACACACACACACACACACACACACATACTGTATATAACCACACACACACACACACACACACACACACACATACTGTATATAACCACACACACACACACACACACACACACCACACACATACTGTATATAACCACACACACACACACACACACACACACACCACACACATACTGTATATAACCACACACACACACATACACACCACACACGTACTGTATATACCCCCACACACACACACCACACACGTACTGTATATAACCACACACACACACCACACACGTACTGTATATACCCCCACACACACACACCACACACGTACTGTACATAACCACACACACACACCACACACGTACTGTATATAACCACACACACACACCACACACACCACACACATACTGTATATAACCATACACACACACCACACACACCACACATGTACTGTACATAACCAAACACACACCACACACACCACACACGTACTGTATATAACCACACACACACACCACACACACCACACACATACTGTATATAACCACACACACACACCACACACGTACTGTATATAACCACACACGCACACACCCACACACACACCACACACGTACTGTATATAACCACACACCACACACGTACTGTATATAACCGCACACACACACCACACACGTACTGTCTATAACCACACCACACACACCACACACGTACTGTCTATAACCACACACACCACACACGTACTGTATATAACCACACACACACACCACACACGTACTGTATATAACCACACACACACACCACACACGTACTGTATATAACCCCACACACACACCACACACGTACTGTATATAACCACACACACACACCACACACGTACTGTATATAACCACACACACACACCACACACGTACTGTATATAACCACACACACACACCACACACGTACTGTATATAACCACACACGTACTGTATATAACCACACACACACACCACACACACACCACACACGTACTGTATATAACCACACACACACCACACACATACTGTATATAACCACACACGTACTGTATATAACCACACACACACCACACACGTACTGTATATAACCACACACACACCACACACGTACTGTATATAACCACACACGTACTGTATATAACCACACACACACCACACACGTACTGTATATAACCACACACGTACTGTATATAAGCACACACGTACTGTATATAACCACACACGTACTGTATATAACCACACACGTACTGTATATAACCACACACGTACTGTATATAACCACACACACACCACACACGTACTGTATATAACCACACACGTACTGTATATAAGCACACACGTACTGTATATAACTACACACGTACTGTATATAACCACACACGTACTGTATATAACCACACACGTACTGTATATAACCACACACGTACTGTATATAACCACACACGTACTGTATATAACCACACACGTACTGTATATAACCACACACGTACTGTATATAACCACACACGTACTGTGTATAACCACACACGTACTGTATATAACCACACACACACACAAAGTTCAATGAAGTTTTTCTTTGTTTTAATTTCTCAGCACTTTCTCATTCCTCCTTAATCTTTAATCCCTTAATCTCTCTCGGGCAGAGACGACAAAGGGCAGGCGTCATCTTCACCATACGGTGGCCCACACACACACACACACACACATCCCCAAAGTGGAAATAAAAAATTCTATGCATTTTAAGTGAGTCCAAATCCTCTTCACAATAAGATGCCTCCATCACTTTGAGGGTAATTGTTTAAGAAAACCATTTGCCTTCTCTGACAGGTTATGTCAAGCTTATAATGACCAAAGTGCATAAAATACCGTAAACCTCGTAATAATCTCGCAGCGTGATTTCAACAGTGTGCATTATTATAAGGAGGCAAATTATTTAACTAAGGTTTAGTAAGCTGAGGAATACACCAATAGTCGCCTCTTCAGAACGCACGTTGAAGAAAAGTTTCAAATTAAATCACACTTCCAGATTATAATTAAGCGATAAGGCCAGAGGAGGCTAAGGGTTGTTCTTAGGCACGACGCATTGAAGAGTGCCTGGATACAGCCCCTAGCCGTGGTATATTGGCCATATACCACAACCCCCTGAGGTGCCTTATTGCTATTATAAACTGGTTACCAACATAATTACACCAGTAAATAGTAATTTCTGGTCATATCTGTGGTCTCATAAACCACAGCTTTCAGAGCTCGAACCACCCGGTTTATAATGAGGTGTATGGTAGGTTTTTTAGCACTACGAAAATGTTGCCCTGTGACTAGTGCAGGACAGACAGGTCATACATATTAAATATTTCCTCTAATTTTGTTGTTGTTGTTGTTCTGATTCTATAGTATCTCCAGGATGTGACTCAATACTACACAACAGCCTCACCACTGGGTCCTACAGTATAATGAAGAAAGCCTCTCTGTCTTTCTGACATGACTGTTATCATGATACAGTATGATTCCAACCCCAAAAAACTTATGAGAACAGTTAAACGATATTAAACACCGCCATCTCTGTCTCCCTCTCTGCCCAGGACCGGCTGTACTTTGTCATGGAGTATGTGAATGGAGGAGACCTCATGTACCACATCCAACAAGCGGGCAAGTTCAAAGAGCCACAGGCAGTGTAAGTTACCCTTTCTCCCTCGCTTTCACCTTTTATACTGAACGAAAATATAAACGCAGAATCTAAAGTGTCGGTCCCATGTTTCATTAGCTGAAATAAAAGATCCCAGAAATGTCCCATACGCACAAAAAGCTAATTTCTCTCATATTTTGTGCACAAATTTGTTAGGGAGCATTTCTCCTTTGCCAAGATAATCCATCCACCTGACAGGTGTGGAATATCAAGAAGCTGATTAAACAGCATGATCATTACACAGGTGCACCTTGCGCTGGGGACAAAAGACCGCTCTAAAATGTGCAGTTTTGTCACACAACACAATGCCACATATGTCTCAAGTTGAGGGAGCAGGCAATTGGCATACTGACTGGAGGAATATCCAACAGAGCTGTTGCCAGAGAATTGAATGTTCATTTCTCTACCATAAGCCGCCTCCAACGTCGTTTTAGAGAATTTAGCAGTACTGTACATCCAACCGGCCTCACAACCGCAGACCACGTGAAACCATGGCAGCCCAGGACCTCCACATCCGGCTTCTTCACCAGCGGGATCTTCTGAGGAGGGGGAGGAGGGGTGCTGACGAGTATTTCTGTCTGTAATAAAGCCCGAATTCTGATTGGCTGGGCCTGGCTCCCCAGTGGGTGGGCCTATGCCCTCCGAGGCCTACCCATGGCTGCACCCATGCCCAGTCGTGAAATCCATAGATTAGGCCCTAATTTATTTTATGAACTGTAACTCAGTAAAATGTTTGAAATTGTTGCATGTTGCGTTTTTATTTTTGTTCAGTATAAATAGGGGGAATAAAAGAGTGTGTTAAAGATAAATAATTAGAGGTCTGGAAAGAGAGAGAATAGAGAGGAGGAAGAGAGAGAATAGAGAGGAGGAAGAGAGAGAATAGAGAGGAGGAAGAGAGAATAGAGAGGAGGAAGAGAGAGAATAGAGAGGAGGAAGAGAGAATAGAGAGGAGGAAGAGAGAATAGAGAGGAGGAAGAGAGAGAATAGAGAGGAGGAAGAGAGAATAGAGAGGAGGAAGAGAGAATAGAGAGGAGGAAGAGAGAATAGAGAGGGGGAAGAGAGAGAATAGAGAGGAGGAAGAGAGAGAATAGAGAGGAGGAAGAGAGAGAATAGAGAGGAGGAAGAGAGAGAATAGAGAGGAGGAAGAGAGAGAATAGAGAGGAGGAAGAGAGAGAATAGAGAGGAGGAAGAGAGAGAATAGAGAGGAGGAAGAGAGAGAATAGAGAGGAGGAAGAGAGAGAATAGAGAGGAGGAAGAGAGAGAATAGAGAGGAGGAAGAGAGAGAATAGAGAGGAGGAAGAGAGGGAAGAGAGAGAATAGAGAGGGGGAATAGAGAAGAAGAGGAGAAACCAGACTGGTCACTGTAAAGTACAGAGGAGAATGAGAGACGACAGCCTAGCTATAATAATGAATATTTCTACCAGAATGTGTCCAGTCTGTAGCTGAATCACATTTACAGTCCTCTGCTCTCCTTCCTGTTGAAATGAATGTCTTCAGGCCTGTCTAACATGGAGCATGTCATGGCAGGTTCTATGCAGCAGAGATTGCTGTTGGCCTGTTCTTCCTGCACAAGAAAGGAGTGATTTACAGGTGGGTCTTCTTCCACTGTATACCAACTCAGAGGCACTTTATACCATTCTAGGTTCAATGTACACTGTACACTGCATTGTCAAACCATTCATTCATTCATTTAATCATTTAAATGTAAGGAAGTAACCGGAGTGGTGTAGAAAATGCCCCCAAAAATACAATTGTCGTCTTAATTTGTCCCTTGTCACATGATGCGGGTGTCTCCTGCAGGGATCTGAAGCTGGACAACGTGATGCTGGACTCGGAGGGCCACATTAAGATCGCTGACTTTGGCATGTGTAAAGAGAACATATACGAGGGAGTGACCACTCGCACCTTCTGTGGGACGCCCGACTACATCGCCCCAGAGGTAGGGTCGGTGGGGGGGGGGGGGGGGGGGGGGGGGAGTTGTGGGGAGAGGGAGGGGTGTTATCTTTGCCGTTGTCTGGCCTTCGCCCCCGTCTCCGTGGCGATCCACATCCGAGGCGACAGCTCAGGACACACACACAACTCCAGCTGACTCTGACAAACTTCCTTGTGCCCTTGGGCTTGTTCAAACTTATCACAGAGAAGCTAAGGTCTACATATCATTGATTATGTAGTCTGTGTCCTGTTGGAAAAGCAGTCTGCCTCAGTAAGCATCCTATTCAGGAAGAAACACTGAACCCCGGCCGTAGAGAGTAACATAAACACTAACTTTAACAATGCTATTTTAGCATAATACTCAAGTAAGTGCTATTTAAACCACATTATTATTATTATTATTTTTAAATGTAACTTTTATTTAACTAGGCAAGTCAATTAAGAACAAATTCTTATTTACAATGACGGCCTACACCGGCCAAACTCGGACGACGCTGGGCCAATTGTGCGCCGCCCTATGAGACTCCCAATCACGGCCGGTTGTGATACAGTCTGGATTTGAACCAGGTTGTCTGTAGTGACGCCTCTAGCACTGAGATGCAGTGTCTTAGACCACTGCGCCACTTGGGAGCGTAAACACCATTTACGTGCGTCCTAGTGTCTTGTTTCCTGTTGATTTGAATCAGCACATCCACTATAGTGCCTCTACTGAACATTTGGAGTTAGAAAGACTACCGTGTCTACTGAACATTTTGACTTAGAAAGGGAGCGTTTTGGGTGAGAATCTTCCCTAGATGTAACCAACCCAGTGAAGCATCATATTGATTTCCTCTGAAACGTCCTCTCTAAGAGGTTCATTTGGTTTCATGGGTGCTGGGGCTGGGTGGACAAGCTGTGAGGGTGATGGTGGTGGGTGAGGCGTACACACACACACACACAGAGGGTGGTTGGGGTGGTGATGAACCCTTCGGCTAATGCACCGTCCAGCTCTCAGCAGGGACTCCAGTCGGCCCTCATAAATTCACACACACTCTCTCTCTCTTTGACTTTGAGAGACTTGAGAGAGTAGAGGTTGATACCCTTTTATTAGCTCCAATGACGGGTTGGAAATGGACATTTGCCTAAAAACACAGTTTGAATTGCAGTCTGATTTCTTAATTGAAGTGAATGTGACCTCAACCATGTAATACGAGAAGTTTTGCTTCCCCTAAATCGCTGTTTTATTCATATTGTCTTGTTATTTTTGCGATATGGAAGTTTGCTGTACTCTGCGTTTGGCTGTGTGGGTTCATGCACGCACTTTAGTGTCTGTGTGAGAGTGTATGTGTGTGTGTATCTACACGCACCAGTGTGTGTATCTGTGTGTATCTGTGTGAGTACTCTTCTGTGTACTGTAGGTGTGTGTCTCTTAGTTTTCAGGACCCATGTGAAAAACAGCTCAGGCGTTCCCTGGGCACCTCTCACTTTCGCCTGTCAACACCGCATTATGCCGCACGCACACACACTTACTCACTCACTCACTCACACACACACACACATTGACACACACATTGACACACACACACACACATTGACACACACACACTACATTGCTCTACTTCTCTCTCTCTCTCTTTCCTCTGTTTATCTCTCACCCTGACCTACATAGGCAGCCATGGGAAGGCTCTGAGTGCGTCCCAAATGGCACCCTGTTTCCTATATAGCCCAATGGGCCTTGGTCAAAAGCAGTGCGCTATAAAGGGAATAGTGTGTGATTTGGGATGAAGCCTCTATCAATCTGAGAGGAACACGTTGGTCACTGTATGCTAATGTGAATTTCCACACTGTGTTACCAGAGTAACAAACCTGTGAGGTATGGAGGCAGAGAGACTGGGAGAGAGAGGCAGAGAGACTGGGAGAGAGAGGCAGAGAGACTGGGAGAGAGAGGCAGAGAGACTGGGAGAGAGAGGCAGAGAGACTGGGAGAGAGAGGCAGAGAGACTGAGAGAGAGAGGCAGAGAGACTGAGAGAGAGAGGCAGGGACTGGGAGAGAGAGGCAGGGACTGGGAGAGAGAGAGGCAGAGAGTGGGAGAGAGAGGCAGAGAGTGGGAGAGAGAGGCAGAGAGTGGGAGAGAGAGGCAGAGAGTGGGAGAGAGAGGCAGAGAGTGGGAGAGAGAGGCAGAGAGTGGGAGAGAGAGGCAGAGAGTGGGAGAGCGAGGCAGAGAGTGGGAGAGCGAGGCAGAGAGTGGGAGAGCGAGGCAGAGAGTGGGAGAGCGAGGCAGAGAGTGGGAGAGGGAGGCAGAGAGTGGGAGAGGGAGGCAGAGAGTGGGAGAGGGAGGCAGAGAGTGGGAGAGGGAGGCAGAGAGTGGGAGAGGGAGGCAGAGAGTGGGAGAGGGAGGCAGAGAGTGGGAGAGGGAGGCAGAGAGTGGGAGAGGGAGGCAGAGAGTGGGAGAGGGAGGCAGAGAGTGGGAGAGAGAGGCAGAGAGTGGGAGAGAGAGGCAGAGAGTGGGAGAGAGAGGCAGAGAGTGGGAGAGAGAGGCAGAGAGCGGGAGAGAGAGGCAGAGAGCGGGAGAGAGAGGCAGAGAGCGGGAGAGAGCGGCAGAGAGCGGGAGAGAGCGGCAGAGAGCGGGAGAGAGCGGCAGAGAGCGGCAGAGAGCGGCAGAGAGCGGGAGAGAGCGGCAGAGAGCGGGAGAGCGAGGCAGAGAGCGGGAGAGCGAGGCAGAGAGCGGGAGAGAGCGGCAGAGAGCGGGAGAGAGCGGCAGAGAGCGGGAGAGAGCGGGAGAGAGCGGCAGAGAGTGGGAGAGCGAGGCAGAGAGCGGGAGAGAGCGGGAGAGAGCGGCAGAGAGTGGCAGAGAGCGGGAGAGAGCGGCAGAGAGCGAGAGAGAGAGAGAGAGAGGCAGAGAGTGGCAGAGAGTGGGAGAGAGTGGGAGAGAGTGGGAGAGAGCGGCAGAGAGTGGCAGAGAGTGGCAGAGAGTGGCAGAGAGAGGCAGAGAGGCAGAGAGTGGCAGAGAGTGGGAGAGAGAGGCAGAGAGTGGCAGAGAGTGGGAGAGAGAGGCAGAGAGGCAGAGAGTGGCAGAGAGTGGGAGAGAGAGGCAGAGAGGCAGAGAGTGGCAGAGAGTGGGAGAGAGAGGCAGAGAGGCAGAGAGGCAGAGAGTGGCAGAGAGTGGGAGAGAGAGAGGCAGAGCGTGTAGCGTGTGAGAGAGAGAGGCAGAGCGTGTGAGAGAGAGAGGCAGAGCGTGTGAGAGAGAGAGGCAGAGCGTGTGAGAGAGAGAGGCAGAGCGTGTGAGAGAGAGGCAGAGCGTGTGAGAGAGAGGCAGAGCGTGGCAGAGCGTGTGAGAGAGAGGCAGAGCGTGGCAGAGCGTGTGAGAGAGAGGCAGAGCGTGGCAGAGCGTGTGAGAGAGAGGCAGAGCGTGGCAGAGCGTCTGAGAGCGTGGCAGAGCGTCTGAGAGAGAGGCAGAGCGTCTGAGAGAGAGGCAGAGCGTGTGAGAGAGAGGCAGAGAGAGGCAGAGCGTGTGAGAGAGAGGCAGAGGGTGTGAGAGAGAGGCAGAGGGTGTGAGAGAGAGGCAGAGGGTGTGAGAGAGAGGCAGAGGGTGTGAGAGAGGCAGAGCGTGGCAGAGCATGGCAGAGCGTGGCAGAGCGTGGCAGAGCGTGGCAGAGCGAGGCAGAGAGAGGCAGAGAGAGTGGGAGGCAGAGAGAGTGGGAGGCAGAGAGACTGGGAGGCAGAGCGAGTGGGAGAGAGAGGCAGAGAG
Organism: Thymallus thymallus; assembly: GCA_023634145.1. Lineage (NCBI taxonomy): Eukaryota > Metazoa > Chordata > Actinopteri > Salmoniformes > Salmonidae > Thymallus > Thymallus thymallus. The sequence goes on along the minus strand of CM042394.1, from coordinate 10,886,687 downwards.
AGAGGCAGAGAGAGAGGCAGACTGGGTGAGCGAGTCAGACTGGGAGAGCGAGACAGACTGGGAGAGCGAGACAGACTGGGAGAGCGAGACAGACTGGGAGAGCGAGACAGACTGGGAGAGCGAGACAGACTGGGAGAGCGAGAGACAGACTGGGAGAGCGAGAGACAGACTGGGAGAGCGAGAGACCGACTGGGAGAGCGAGAGACCGACTGGGAGAGCGAGAGACAGACTGGGAGAGCGAGACAGACTGGGAGAGAGAGAGAGTCAGACTGGGAGAGAGAGTGGGAGAGCGAGACAGACTGGGAGAGCGAGACAGACTGGGAGAGAGAGACAGACTGGGAGAGAGAGACAGACTGGGAGAGAGAGACAGACTGGGAGAGCGAGACAGACTGGGAGAGAGAGACAGACTGGGAGAGAGAGACAGACTGGGAGAGGGAGACAGACTGGGAGAGGGAGACAGACTGGGAGAGGGAGACAGACTGGGAGAGGGAGACAGACTGGGAGAGCGAGACAGACTGGGAGAGCGAGACAGACTGGGAGAGCGAGACAGACTGGGAGAGAGAGACAGACTGGGAGAGGGAGACAGACTGGGAGAGGGAGACAGACTGGGAGAGGGAGACAGACTGGGAGAGTGAGACAGACTGGGAGAGTGAGTCAGACTGGGAGAGAGAGTCAGACTGGGAGAGAGAGTCAGACTGGGAGAGTGAGTCAGACTGGGAGAGAGAGAGAGTCAGACTGGGAGAGAGAGAGAGACAGACTGGGAGAGAGAGTGAGACAGACTGGGAGAGAGAGTGAGACATACTGGGAGAGAGAGTGAGACATACTGGGAGAGAGAGTGAGACAGACTGGGAGAGAGAGTGAGACATACTGGGAGAGAGAGAGACATACTGGGAGAGAGAGAGACATACTGGGAGAGAGAGAGACAGACTGGGAGAGAGAGAGACAGACTGGGAGAGAGCGAGACAGACTGGGAGAGAGCGAGACAGACTGGGAGAGCGAGACAGACTGGGAGAGCGAGACAGACTGGGAGAGCGAGACAGACTGGGAGAGAGAGACAGACTGGGAGAGAAGTTGCTCTATCTTTGGATTGTCCTTTGGCTCCTTGTTTTGGCTTCAACGACTTCACTTCCTATTTTTAGGTTTTGTGCAATTAGTGGTTGAGGTGACAGATGTTTTCAGATCACAGCAATTTGCGGTGTTCAATCTTCTGTGTTGACAGAGGAAGAAGTCGTGAGAGGAAAGGGAGACGAGAGAGAGAGAGAGAGGAACTGCCAAAGTCAATTTTTTGCACTTTTGACAATTTGCAGTAAACTCAGTCTGACCTCCCAAAGCCTTTAGCGATAACAGCTAACATTAGCCAAGGCGGAGATGCTTCAACAGCTCTGACATGCACTGGGTAGCAGTTACCCTACAGATCTAGCTTGTCTTGCCCATAACCTAACCCTAACCATTATGATGATGGTCAACTTGGGGGTTTACAACACAATATACTTTACAGGTGCAGAAAATGCTTTATTATCTTGTAAGATTCAGTTTGATAAATTAACTGATAACAAAATGCCATTCTAACACGATAGTATTATAAACAGCAGGGCTAGAACCAGGTTCAACACCTGCATAGTCAGTATCTCTCCAGGAGCAGGGTTGGCAATCCCTGATATACAGCATCTTAAATCACGTGATGTAAATCATGTGATGAATCTGTCATTCTACTTGCCTATCCATTCAGCAGTGTGACAGTGTTTGAATAAACACCATCAACCCATATATTCAGTAGGTATATGCTAACTACCTCTCTCAAAGAGTGCAGTGTATAAAGTCAGAACATCTTTTATTTGATTTGATTTAACCTTTATTTAACTAGGCAAGCCAGTTAAGGACAAATTCTTATTTACAATGACGGCCTACATAAACGTGAGGTAGTCACATCATACAAGTACTTGAGAGAATGTCTGGACGGTACACTGTCCTTCTCTCAGAACATATCAAAGCTGCAGGCTAAAGTTAACTCTAGACTTGGTTTCCTCTATCGTAATCGCTCCTCTTTCACCCCAGCTGCCAAACTAACCCTGATTCAGATGACCATCCTACCCATGCTAGATTATAGAGATATAATTTATAGATCGGCAGGTAAGGGTCTTCTCGAGCGGCTAGATGTTCTTTACCATTCGGCCATCAGATTGGCCACCAATGCTCCTTATAGGACACATCACTGCACTCTATACTCCTCTGTAAACTGGTCATCTCTGTATACCCGTCGCAAGACCCACTGGTTGATGAGTATAAAAAAAAACTCTTAGGCCTCACACCCCCCTATCTGAGATATCTACTGCAGCCCTCATCCTCCACATACAACACCCGTTCTGCCAGTCACATTCTGTTAAAGGTCCCCAAAGCACACACATCACTGGGTCGCTCGTCTTTTCAGTTCGCTGCAGCTAGCGACTGGAACGAGCTGCAACAAACACACAAACTGGACAGTTTTATCTCAATCTCTTCGTTCAAAGACTCAATCATGGACACTCTTACTGACAGTTGTGTCTGCTTTGCGTGATGTATTGTCATCTCTACCTTCTTGCCCTTTGTGCTGTTGTCTGTGCCCAATAATGTTTGTACCATGTTTTGTGCTGCTACCATGTTGTGTTGTTACCATGTTGTTGTCATGTTGTGTTAATACCATGCTGTGTTGTCATGTGTTGCTGCCTTGCTATGTTGTTGTCTTGGGTATCTCTTTTGGTAGTGTTGTTTTGTCTCTCTTGTCGTGATGTGTGTTTGGTCCTATATTTATCTTTTATTTATTTATATTTTTAATCCCAGCCCCCGTCCCCGCAGGAGGCCTTGTGCCTTTTGGCAGGCCGTCATTGTAAATAAGAATTTGTTCTTAACGGGCTTGCCTAGTTAAATAAAGGTTGTAAAAAAAAAAAAGAGTATAATAGCCTAGCTAGTGAAATACATTAACTTCAAAACCTAGTAACAGACACCTTATGGCTTAATGTACTGTATGTTCACCGTGATACACGTCACCTTATTTTTATTTACATTGACGGCCCACTTAAATGAATCCAGTAACAGTGAGTGCGCCAACATCACTGTAACCTGCTGTAATGTTGTTTCTGAGATCAGGCTGAGGCTGTGTTGTGTAGTGTTTAGCGGTTATCGTCTTGTCTCCCTAGCGCGGCGCTCAGTAGTTTCTACAGTAGGTGCAGGAGGCTATATTAGGAGCAGTAGTAGTGGTGGAAGCCTTGAGTGATCCAGAACTGTCATATAGCGTTAGGCCTGATAGGAGACATCCACCACAGCTAAGATGTACACAACCGCACGTACACACACACACACACACACATACAGACACACATACCACGTACACACACACACACACATACATACACACAAACACACACACACACACACACACATACCACACACACACACACACACATACCACACACACACACACACACATACCACACAAATATACTCTCGCACACATACCAACCCACGTAGAAAAACACAAGTACACATACTGTACAAATACATGAAAACAAAATCACACACACATGCTCATACAAATCACGGACTCAAACAATACGTTACATGGAGTGATCTGCCTCTATGGAGTGTGGGAAATGAAAGAAAACGGCATGGGAAAGTGGAGCGACAGGTCATCAGAGTGTATGTCCCTATCACATACATGGTGATGCCAAACCAGAGAAGAGACTGACTGGGAGACACACACACACTTGCAGTCTCTCATATACACCGATACCGACTGCATTCACACAAACACACAGTCAGTCTCAAACAGACAGAGACCGACACACACACACACACACTCAAACAAGCATTCTCCCAGAAAACCCTACACACACTCCGTCACACAGTGCTGTGCATGGAGTTGAAGGTCACCATTCCCAGAACTGTAAAGGCCCGGTGGCGTTGTGACAGGCGACAGGCAAGGACAGCGGTGTCATATTGTTGCTCGCCGAAGAAGGGCCTGAAACAAATCGAAATACCGCTCTGTCAGCGTTACCTCAGTAGTCTGTCTCTGTCTCTCTCCATACACTGTCATG